>OU426988.1:41612802-41615302 GCA_911387755.1 Chrysotoxum bicinctum | reverse complement strand
TATTTGTATTGTATTTGTATTGTATTTGTATTGTATTTGTATTGTATTTGTATTGTATTTGTATTGTATTTGTATTGTATTTGTATTGTATTTGTATTGTATTTGTATTGTATTTGTATTGTATTTGTATTGTATTTGTATTGTATTTGTATTGTATTTGTATTGTATTTGTATTGTATTTGTATTGTATTTGTATTGTATTTGTATTGTATTTGTATTGTATTTGTATTGTATTTGTATTGTATTTGTATTGTATTTGTATTGTATTTGTATTGTATTTGTATTGTATTTGTATTGTATTTGTATTGTATTTGTATTGTATTTGTATTGTATTTGTATTGTATTTGTATTGTATTTGTATTGTATTTGTATTGTATTTGTATTGTATTTGTATTGTATTTGTATTGTATTTGTATTGTATTTGTATTGTATTTGTATTGTATTTGTATTGTATTTGTATTGTATTTGTATTGTATTTGTATTGTATTTGTATTGTATTTGTATTGTATTTGTATTGTATTTGTATTGTATTTGTATTGTATTTGTATTGTATTTGTATTGTATTTGTATTGTATTTGTATTGTATTTGTATTGTATTTGTATTGTATTTGTATTGTATTTGTATTGTATTTGTATTGTATTTGTATCGTATTTGTATTGTATTTGTATTGTATTTGTATTGTATTTGTATTGTATTTGTATTGTATTTGTATTGTATTTGTATTGTATTTGTATTGTATTTGTATTGTATTTGTATTGTATTTGTATTGTATTTGTATTGTATTTGTATTGTATTTGTATTGTATTTGTATTGTATTTGTATTGTATTTGTATTGTATTTGTATTGTATTTGTATTGTATTTGTATTGTATTTGTATTGTATTTGTATTGTATTTGTATTGTATTTGTATTGTATTTGTATTGTATTTGTATTGTATTTGTATTGTATTTGTATTGTATTTGTATTGTATTTGTATTGTATTTGTATTGTATTTGTATTGTATTTGTATTGTATTTGTATTGTATTTGTATTGTATTTGTATTGTATTTGTATTGTATTTGTATTGTATTTGTATTGTATTTGTATTGTATTTGTATTGTATTTGTATTGTATTTGTATTGTATTTGTATTGTATTTGTATTGTATTTGTATTGTATTTGTATTGTATTTGTATTGTATTTGTATTGTATTTGTATTGTATTTGTATTGTATTTGTATTGTATTTGTATTGTATTTGTATTGTATTTGTATTGTATTTGTATTGTATTTGTATTGTATTTGTATTGTATTTGTATTGTATTTGTATTGTATTTGTATTGTATTTGTATTGTATTTGTATTGTATTTGTATTGTATTTGTATTGTATTTGTATTGTATTTGTATTGTATTTGTATTGTATTTGTATTGTATTTGTATTGTATTTGTATTGTATTTGTATTGTATTTGTATTGTATTTGTATTGTATTTGTATTGTATTTGTATTGTATTTGTATTGTATTTGTATTGTATTTGTATTGTATTTGTATTGTATTTGTATTGTATTTGTATTGTATTTGTATTGTATTTGTATTGTATTTGTATTGTATTTGTATTGTATTTGTATTGTATTTGTATTGTATTTGTATTGTATTTGTATTGTATTTGTATTGTATTTGTATTGTATTTGTATTGTATTTGTATTGTATTTGTATTGTATTTGTATTGTATTTGTATTGTATTTGTATTGTATTTGTATTGTATTTGTATTGTATTTGTATTGTATTTGTATTGTATTTGTATTGTATTTGTATTGTATTTGTATTGTATTTGTATTGTATTTGTATTGTATTTGTATTGTATTTGTATTGTATTTGTATTGTATTTGTATTGTATTTGTATTGTATTTGTATTGTATTTGTATTGTATTTGTATTGTATTTGTATTGTATTTGTATTGTATTTGTATTGTATTTGTATTGTATTTGTATTGTATTTGTATTGTATTTGTATTGTATTTGTATTGTATTTGTATTGTATTTGTATTGTATTTGTATTGTATTTGTATTGTATTTGTATTGTATTTGTATTGTATTTGTATTGTATTTGTATTGTATTTGTATTGTATTTGTATTGTATTTGTATTGTATTTGTATTGTATTTGTATTGTATTTGTATTGTATTTGTATTGTATTTGTATTGTATTTGTATTGTATTTGTATTGTATTTGTATTGTATTTGTATTGTATTTGTATTGTATTTGTATTGTATTTGTATTGTATTTGTATTGTATTTGTATTGTATTTGTATTGTATTTGTATTGTATTTGTATTGTATTTGTATTGTATTTGTATTGTATTTGTATTGTATTTGTATTGTATTTGTATTGTATTTGTATTGTATTTGTATTGTATTTGTATTGTATTTGTATTGTATTTGTATTGTATTTGTATTGTATTTGTATTGTATTTGTATTGTATTTGTATTGTATTTGTATTGTATTTGTATTGTATTTGTATTGTAT